>JAEIFJ010002424.1:0-38188 GCA_018903435.1 Leucophenga varia | reverse complement strand
TTAACAATGTGTGATTGAAGCCAAGATTCAGTAATACAATAACGTCCGCACATAATGAAAAGCTATTAAGATACAAATTGTTGAGCTTCGTTGTGAAAGCGTACTCAGTTTTTTGGAAAAGATGAACCAAGAGGCAATGTGATAGGATTTGCCACACTAGTACGTTTATTTTTATAAACATACTCATGTACCACAATACCATCGGGTCAAACATTTTGTGAAAGAACGGTTTCAAAAATTGATAGGGGAACAATCCCCCTAAAGGACAAAGACCGCGAATAGCTGAAACTGAAATAGATACATTAGGAAAAAAATTTAAAAATAATAAACTTTTTAATACCATCGTCAGTAGTATCCGAAGAAAGGCGCTATCGAAAATCATTTGGAGAACCTCCATTAAAGTTATTATTATAGTTGAATTAGAGACGGACGGACACTCAATGAAGATGCATCAGTAGTAACATCGTTAATAACCATAACAGGAAGAATATATGAGGTGGTTGACGCAACTTCAGTATTAACAGCATTAACAGAATTTAGTCCTTTTCCGAATAATATCCATAATTTAATCAGAATTGAATTAAAACAAGCCGTAGCTCAGTCATCAACAAAGTACGGACCGTCAGAAACCGAAATACATAAAAAGGTTTCGCCTTAGGAGAATTTCTTTTCTTCCGTTTAGGAGAAGAGTTAAGGCATTTCATATCCATGATCGATTTTTCAAGCAGCTGAAACTTTTCAGCCATCGCTTTAAAACTTCGTTTCAAATTGACGAAACCAGTGCGGGTCTGGTTCATGAGAGTTAAAAATCATTTCCGTCGATCTACACCTTGAGCAAGTCCAGCGAAGACACTTGCGCTCTTTAATGCCGTCAAGAACACGGGCACTTAGCCCAGCGCATTTACAATGAGAAGTGTTATCACACAGCCAGGATGATAAAAAATCATCTGAGCAAATTTTATTTTTGTACTAGCACCGAGGTTCACAACACTCCATTTTATCAAACAAAGCTAAAATAAAATTTAATAAGTACTAAAAAAAATGAAAAAAGTAATACGAACAAGGAAAAACGTTAACTTCGATGGAACCGAAACTGAAATACCCGTTACACAACACTTTTAATAGTTAATATGCTCACCAGGTGCTTAGTTTAAATTTCAGGATGAATTTGGTAAAATTTTTGTGGGGCTTTATGTTATATTAACCCGATGCTTACCATATCGATAGTGTTCACTTTGGAGGACATTAAAAATGATTTTACCAAGTTTTAATTAGATGCATTCAAAAAATAAATGTTTTTATATAAAAACTCGAAATGGGCAAGTCTGTATCGGGGTTATACCTAAAAATGGGCATGTCACCTTGGATTTGACATAGCATAACATAAGAAGTGTTTTTATCCCCTCCCTGTACCCAAAAGGAAAGGGTATAAGTGCGGGTAACAGACAGGGAGCCAAGATAGACCATATAAAGTGTATATATATATTCCTCCTGATCAACATTGGAAGGGGAGTCGAACTAGCTATGTCAGTCTGTCCGTCCTGTCCGTCCTGCGGTCTGCCGTATGTGAGAGATTATCTCGGAGACTTTAAGAGATAGGGCCACTATATTTGAAACTTACACTCTCCTGAGCCGTCAATTTTGCGTTTAAAAAAGCAAATGTTTTTTATTCTAGGAAGTTCAAATTTAGTATAAATTATGTTTACGATTGTCCCAGGAAAATATCCTAATATGGGTAGGACCAACATATTTTAGGTAAAGCCCTATATAAATTTACCCCAAAATTTTGGGTGTTTACATAAAAACGTCATTGGTTTTTATTTTAGGAAGTTCAAATTTGGTATATATTATGCCTATGATAGTCCCAATGAAATATAGCAATATGGGGGAGGACCACCAAAGTTTTAGATATAGCCCCCATACAAAGATATACCCGATTTTTTAAGTTTTCTATGAAAATTCAATTCAATGAGGTATGGTAGTAAATTAGAGCATAACTTAAGGTACATAAAGATTGAGTTCAGGGTATCTTGCAGTCGAGCATACTCGACTTCAGCGTTCTTTCTTGTTATACCCGCCACACATAGTGTGAAGGGTATATTGAGTTTGTCTGAAAGTTTGTAACGCATTGAAGGAGACGTCGTAGACCCCATAAAGTATATATATTTCTGATCAGCTCGACGAGACGAATCAATCAAGCCATGTCCGTGTGTCTGTCCGTCTGTATATTTCTAGGCACCTTTACATTGAAGATATAACCAAGATGTCAAAGCCAAGATGCCACGCCCATTTTAAGGTATAGCCCCCATATAAAGTTACCGCCCATTTTCGAATTTTTGTATGAAAATGGTTATTATTTGTGAATGTATTTACTACAAATTGGCTAAAAAACACTTCTTATGGCATCCAATGTCAAACGAAATGTGCCACGCCCATTTTTAGATATATCCCAAAAAACTTGCGGACCATTTTCGAATTTTTGCATAAATATGGTTATTATTTTGGAATTAATTCACTCCGAATTACCTAAAAAAAACATCTAATATCATCCAATACAAAAGCAAGGTGCCAAGCCCATTTTTAGGTAAAGTTCCCATAAAACTTACCGCCCATTTTTGAATTTTTGCACGAAAATGGTTATTTTTTAGTAATGGATTAACTCCAAATTGGGTAAAAACTTTTAATATCATCCAATATCAAATCCAATGTGCCACTCCCATTTTTTGGCATAGGCCCTACACAACGTGAGTTGTATCAGATCGTTGACCCCGTCCTATCCCATCTCGAAGTTCTACGAAAGCCACTGATGATAACACATTAACAATTTAAAAATACGTGTGACCGTATACTCACGGGGGTAGACGTTTTTCTTGTTTTTCCTTAAGTTAGTAAGACTTTAACTAATATCTCTGTAAAATATTAAGACCATGGCGTCAGTCAAAAAAAAAAATTAAAAAAAAAAAAAATTTTTCGATTTATGAAAAAAATTCGGCAAAAGTTGCATTAAACTTTTTATACCCGCCACACATAGTAAGAAGGATATATTCAGTTTGTCTGAAAGTTTGTAACGCATTGAAGGAGACGTCGTGGACCCCATAAAGTAAATATATTCTTGATCAGCTCGACGAGACGAGTCGATCTAGCCATGTCGGTCTGTCCGTCTGTCTGTCTGTCTGTATGTTTCTAGGCATCTTTTTTGTTGAAGATATAAAGATATTAAGCTGAAATTTGGAACTTAAGCTTTTTTTCGGCAACGACTATGTTAAGTTCGAGAATGAGAGTGCCACGCCCATTTTGTATAGCCCCCATACAAACTTACCGTTTTTTTCGATTTTTTGTATAAAAATAGTAAATATTTATGAATGTATTCGCTCCCAATTGGGTAAAAACATTTCTTTTGTCATCCAGTGTTAAAACCAAGATGCCACGCCCTCTTTTAGGCATAACCCCATATAAACTGTCCGTTTTTCCGATTTTTTGTATAAAAATAGTTATTATTTATGCATATATTCACTCCAATTTGGCTAAAAACACTTCTATTGTCATCCAATGTCAAATCAGATGTGCCACGCCCACTTTTGGTATAGCCCCCATACAAACTTTCCGCCCATTTTCGAATTTTTGTATCAAAATTGTTATTATTTATTCATGAATTTACTCCATATTGGGTAAAAACTCTTCCAATATCATGGTGCCACTCCCATTTTTAGGTGTTTCTTCCACACAAACTTACCGCCCATTTCCAGATATTTTCGAGAAATATGTTGTTATACATATCTGTTATTTTTAGCTCAAAATTTGAAATTAATATTGTGTGTAAACTTGGGTGACCACTGATGATTACACATAAACTCTTTAAAGATTCGGGTATTTAAGCTTCGGTTCTACAGAAGTTAAAGTTTTTTCTTGTTTTTTAATGGTTTTTCGGCTACCCAAACATTGAATACACATATGTTAAAAAACATTTCGTGATAATGTCTTGTCGAGTGCCAGTGTTTTTCATTGGTTCAAATTTTTCAAAGAAGGCATAGAACGCCTCCATACCCGTCACACGTTTTAGATAGAGCTTCGAGATTGGATGGGAGGGGGTCAATGGTCTAATACAACTTAAGTTTAGACCCAATATTGGTATCAAATTTTAAACTTAAATTACAGATATTGAAAAAAATTCGAAAATTATGGGGCCTATGCCTAAAAATGGGCGTGGCATCTTGAGTTTGATATTGGATGATATTGGAAGTGTTTTTATCCAATTTGGAGTCAACTCAATCTAACATACTAACCATTTTCATACAAAAATTCGAAAATGGGCGGTAAGTTTGTATGGGGTATATACCAAAAAAATAACGCGGCACATTCGATTTGAAATAAGATAACATTAGAAGTTTTTACCCAATTTGGAGTGAAAATATGCATAAATAGTACCTATTTTCATACAAAAATTCGAACATGGGCGATTATTTTGTTTAATGGCAGTTACTAAAAATGGGCGTGATAATTTAATTTTCAAACTAAACCTGCTCGTTACCGAGAAAAGCTTATGTTTCAAATTTCAGCAAAATATCTTCAGTAGTCTTTGAGTAAACCGCGTTGAAATAATCAGACGGGTAGAGAGACGGACATTCGAGATTAATTTTTCTCGTTTTATATTAGTTAAGATTGTTTAGGTTAGGTCATAAAAAAATATAAATAAATAAGGAAAATAAAATATTTACAAAAGTCTACAAAAACGTTCAGCTATGATGATAAACCTTTATAGATATTAGCAAAACTGTCTTTGAAAAATGAAATCTTTCAAAGATCTGTGACAGCGAGATTTTATTTAAGAGATTTACAAACCAACTGTAAGTAGATTTACTAGAGATTTCCCTGACACCCCTGATGTCATGTTTTCATCTAAAAATATAAAAATGTTTGTTTTTCTTGACGGAATGGCTAAATCGAGTCGTCTCGTTGAGTTTTAAGTATCTAAGAAAGTATTGCGTTGTTAATATAAAGTTCTAAACCTTGAGAAAGTTAAAATGGGAACAATATACCCTGCTCATCACTTAAATAGCGCCCCCAAAAGGTTGACTTGGAAACTTCATTTCTCTTAATTCAATTATACGATTTATTTCACTCTTTTTTAAATTAAAGTTTATTTAATTCCTAAAACGACCAAATATTAATAGTTTTCATATTTGAAAAAAAAATATAATATATTCTTTTTTCTTTTAAAACCTATACTTAAACTTATGCATATTTTTGGTTCATTTGAATAGAACCCCCAAATTCAAATTATTTGTTTTTTGGAAATGTACTTCTTTTGCATGCTTATTTTTAATATCTTTCATAAAAAAATCATAATATCTTTACTTATTTAAGCAAAACCGTTTTGTAAACTTAACACAAGTTATATCACTTCAATATTGTGAGATTTGGTTTGACCACTATTATTAGAACCTTTTTTTATATCAGTATCTACAGTTTAGAAGAAAAAACCACCCTTCTACGAGAAGAAAGTATCTTGTTTAGATTTTAATTTTTAGAAAAACTACTAGAAATCTTTTTACTGGATCAACCATATTTTAATTACAAAAAGCCTCCATTCAAAAAAACCCAATTTTTCAAGTTGTTGTGTGAACGTGCATTTTTTATGCAATTTTTTTTGACATTGGATGACATTATAATTAATTTTATAATTGGATTGAGTTATGCATAAAAAATATATATTTTCATGAAAAATTCATCGAGCTGATCACGAATAATAGTTTATATTGTATGTTCACTAGGGGTTTTATAGATTAAACTTCACAATGGATTCGATGGGTTTGTATGGAGGCTTTATGTTATAGTCTTGGGTGGATATGGAAGCTGATTCTACAAAATTTTAAAAATGAATTCACCTAAAAAAATGTCACCTTGGTTTCTACATTGGATGACATAAGAAGTGTTTTTTACCCAATATGGAGTTAATACATGCATAAAAAATGCATATTATCATACAAAAAGTCGAAAAATTTACACCATAGGAACAAAAATAAAGCTTAAGTTTAAAATTATATCAATATTATTTAAATTATATCAATATTATATTTCAATATTTTAAAACTTTCTAAAAAAAGAACGAAGTCAATCGCATAATTGGTTTGGGAGAAATGAAGTTTCAAATTGAACTTTTTTTTATACCCTTTACATATAGTGTAAACGGGTATATTCAGTTGTCGGAAAGTTTGTAAACCACTTAAGGAGACGTCGTAGACCCCATAAAGAATATATATTCTTGATCAGCTCGATGAGGCGAGCTCGATTTATCGGAGGCTACTGGAAATACTAGCTAAAATTTAAAACTTAAACTTTTTCGGTCGCTGCCGAATTTTTTAATATGAAAAAAAAAGGTATTATTAATGTATATATTTACTCCAAAATGTGCTCGCCCATTTTTAAATATATCCCCCATTAAAACTTGCCGACCATTTTCAAATTTTTTTATGGAAATCTTTGTTATTTAGGAATATATCGACTCCAAATTGAATTAAATTGGGTAAAAATACTTCGAATATCACCCAATATCACAACCAATTTTTAGGCATAGGGCCCACACAAACTTATCAATTATTTTAGATTTTTTTCTGAATATCTGTATTTTTTAGCTTAAAATTTGATACAAATATTGTGTCTACACTTGAGTTGGCCCCCTTCCATCCCATCTCAAAGTTTTATCTAAGCCACTGGTGATGACACATTAACTATTCAAAAATACGTGTGGCGGGTATTTAAGCTTCGGTTCCACCGAAGATAACGTTTTCCTTGTTATGTTAGGGTTTTTAGGTGACGAGCATTGTAGTTTGGTTGCGAGGCACTATTCAACGAATCAACTTCAATTTTGTGTAACTGTACATGCAAATCGTCCATACGTTACCTCCAGAGGGTCCTTCACACAACCTGTTTTATATACTTTCATAAACTTAATACATATGAATGTCGTTTTACTCTTTGACATCGTGCGTTTTATAAAACAAAGATTCATGGAAGTGAAAATGCAACTAACGTAATTCATTTTTGTAAAATTTTCTCGAGTTTCGACAATAGTAGGCTACACTAAGTTTAATTTGTTAAATCAACTACTTCAAGAAAATTGTAGAATTAATCGTAAAGTAAAAGACATAAAGAAAAGAAAATACATAAAAGAGAGCTCAGAAAATTTTCATAAACATGACAACTTTAACCACTTCCTTCGCAGCTGCTTATCTTCAATGGATTTTACTGTTAAGCAGCAACTATCAGTATCCAAAAGATTTCGTTGTACTTTGCCAAGAACTCCCTGACAGAGGCCCAAAAAAAGTGTCATCGACTTTTTCGTAAGCTTTGAACAAAATTATGGTGTACCATCAAATATACTCATTTGCCGGCGTTTGAATGCGCAAAATATGAAGATGGCTATTTCATTGTACACAGACGATAATATGTACTTAATAACCAATTTTTGGACTACCACAATAAAGGACTCAAAATGGAATGCTATAAAAAGATGTGTCGGAAGAATTGAAGCGTTTAAATATTAAACCAAAATATAAACCAAAAACTAGTAAAAGGCAACAATGTCATAGACTTACTGCCACCTTTTACAGATTTGGTGAATTTAATGTGGTTCTCGCATGGCAAGAGATTGAATTCGGTGCAGTTAAGGGAAAACCTGTTTATATACCACACGAAGTGTCCGTAATTAATATAACCGAGTGTATACCTAAACTAAATATGACTGATTGCTACAGCTTTTATGACCCGGTTAAGATTCACGTAACACAGTTCTATAGCATAAGAGGATCAGTCGTGGACGACTGTGATCCACCTTTGCATCATACATTTCATTGGCGAATTTATGATAGATTGGAAGAGAAGTACGTAAAATATAGTACATGTATTTTTATGTTTGTATGATTTACTATAATTGTATATCTAAACGTATGATTACAGATCTCATAATGACTTTAAATGATACAACAGAGCCGTACCAGCACATACAAAGTTATACTTTAAATGTCAAAAGTTTGGATAAGAAAAAATAAAGATCATATAATTTTACAGATGTCCACAAATATCGCCAGTATAAATGTGGTTGCACGTGTAAGAATAACATAGTTGGACTATATACATCAATTGCTTTGTGGTACTTTGTTATACTTTTACTACTAACAGTGTCATATAATGGTGGTAAGGGGCAAGATGATCTCAATAATAGCCGGTGGTGCTACGTTCTCTTAACAATAAAATTCCAATATTAATGGATGGCAGAGAAAGTCGAGATCGATCTCTTCCAGAAAAGACTCAACTACAAGTTAATTTTCATTGGTCATGCACAAGTGTCATTGATCGAAATAATGAATATTGCAGAATAAATCAAAGTAAAGGTATGTTTTTTTAAACCTGTTTTTGGCGAATGCCTCTCTCGTGAAATTGCTGACCTCAAATAAGCATTAATTAACTAAAGTTTATAACCAACGTTTAAATTCTGACTTCAAATTCGGATTTAGTGACCCAAAAATACATTTTTTTTTGTATGTCCTAAATCAAGTTTATCCAAAAATTATCAAAAAAATGTGAATAAAAAAAAGCCCTCCACAGATTATTTTAGTATCTTGATTTTTTCCATCTATGAACATTGTAAATTCAGATTTTCTACTAATTTTCTTGGTGTAAGACCTTTTTATTCAATTTTAGTTAAGGCGCACCGTGAGCATAAAAAGAAATTTAAATGATTTGGAATATATTTAAAAAGTCTAAAAAGTTCTTTAATAGGATTAAAATTTTTTTTAACTAAACAGGTGGCCTTATCTCTTATACACTCCGAGATAAACGTTTTCATACGAAAGAAAGCAGGGCGGACGGGCAGACAAACACACAGACAAACCCACATACAGTTCACAAACTAAATATACCCTTTCTCTTTCGGGTACAGGGTATAAAATATTGAAACATAAATATTTGCGACAAATTTTACATTTTTGATGAACTTCAATTCAGTTCCAGTGCTAAAAGACCACATCTTCATGTACCAACCTCATCTGGATATTAGAATAAAGGCGAATGCGCCTTTAAAATAATAACTTTTAAAATAACAGTTAAACATTTTTACCTCCGTATTTAAACTAAAATGTATACATATGTATATAGTCGTACAGTCAAATAAGGGGTTCTACCTCGGAATTTAAGACAACCGGCTGGAAATCGGCTGAAAGTGTATTCACCTTATTGGATATGAATTCATTCATAAGAAATAACTATTTTCATGATACCATACATAGTGAATGACTGCGCGTTCTTCGCCCCCTATCTCAAAAACGGTTTGAGATACAAAAACTTTTGAAACAAAAGTTGCAGGAAATTTTATCCCCTACAATATTTATAATTTATACAAATAGCGTAAATGTTACAGGGATCGAGATATTTGCAAAAAATACGTAAAAAATCGATTTTGTGACATTTGACCTTAATTTTCTACAAGACGCTCACATGCTATAGTAAATAGGTTTTGAGACAAGTTGGATTATAGTACGTACTTACATATGTTTATGTATTTGCTTACTGGGTTAATATAAACAAACAAGAAAACGTAAACATCGGTGAAACTGAAGCTAAAATACCTGTCTCACGAATTTTCGAACGGTGTGTGTTCGTCAGTGGCTTAGATAGAACTTCGAGATGGAATGGATGGGAATCAATGGTCTGATACAAGTTTATACACAATATTAATATCAAATTTTTAGCACAAATGCATACACATAAAAAAAAAACATTTATATATTCAGCTGTATTTAAGTTAAATTAAAAGTTCACCACTGTTTTATAAAATGTGCTCTAACAATTTCGTGAAATTAAACAAAATTTGTTTAACTTTTCAAAGTTTTTAAACTTGCTTTTGTTTCGAAATTTCGTTTTTCGTTTCTTCGTGCTTGCTGCTTCAACTGCGGACTTGCTCTTTCAAACGGTTACATTCATCTGTACAGAAGTCTTTGTACACAACTCGTTACATTTTTATCAGCTGTTTGCGGCTTTTGTTTTGATTTAAAAGTAAACAAAAACTTCTTTAATTGACAAAAATGGTTATCTGCTGCGCTCCTAAATGTGCAAATAAGCAAAAATATGATAACAACACTTATCGATTTGTCCAATGCTGGCTGTGGGGTAATGCTGCACACATTAAATGCGTCAACCTAACTGGCTCAATTCTTGATCGAGTCAACTTGATCGACGAAGAAAGAATTGGTCTTGTCGTAGTTGTAATACGCTGGAGGGGAACTTCGCAAGAATGTTCAACATGGTGCGCACTAGTTTCTTGTCAATGCAAACGAATGTAAAGCAACTGATAAGTACAACTTTCACCAGTCGCCGAAAAGAAGGCAAGCAATGCCTCTAAACCGCCAACTTGGACTGCCTTCGCAATCTCTGAACTTATCATCACCTGCATCGCCGTTAATCCAATTGGACTCGGTAGCAACACCAAATGAGTCACTGACGGTTGACAATACCGAACTTATTTTGTGTGGAGCCACAAAATTGACTGAGCCGGAGGTTGTGGACGCCTCGCCTGCATCGGAGGTAACATATAATAATAATACTACTGCTGAGACAGCTCAAATACAACATCCTCCTTCATCAATACCTGCTGTTTCTTCTGATGCACTCCTCGAAAGCAGATATTTGTCTCTCGCTTTGCTGAATCCACTACAGCTGAAGAAATTGTTGATCATATAGTTTCGAGTAGTAGCCTTAAAAAATAACAGATATTGCTGCTCAAAAATTTAGCTTTAATTCCACGAGAAACATAGCCTTGTTTAAATTGACTTCTGTCCAGACCAAAACTTTGGTTAAAGAATACCGCCCAAAAATTAGAACAACATCGTCGCGCAGATAATTGGTTCGTCAAACTGAGGGAACATCATCATCGTTAAATAATAATTTAAACTAAATTCACATCTTAAATGTAAGAGGCCTGAAGAGCAAACTTGTAGATTTATATATAAAAAGTTTAGCCATTAATGCTGATCTAATTTTTTCTAAAACTTGGCTTAGACCACAAATTTAAAGTTCAGAAATACTATCTGATTCGTTTATAACTTATCGTAAAGATCGTTACCTACGCAATGGTGGAGGTGTGCTTTTATCAATTAAAACAACTTATGCTTCGGAATAATTTAAATGAAATATCCCCACAAACATTGAATTTGTGTGTGTCGTCTGAACTTTTAAATGTTGCAAAATATATTTTACTTGCTCATATATGTATACCACCAATGTCAGAGTTAAGTGTTTATCAACAGCATGCCATCGCTTTACAGAGCCTTTCAACAACATTACGTGATAATGATTTCCTTATTGTAATGGGGGATTTTAGCTTGCCTAATGTATCTTATATTAGTTGCCCAGAAAGTATATAAATGATTCCTTCATGTCAAGTAGATATCTTCATTTCGCAGGGGCAGAACACTATTTGACATTATAACATCTATCCACTCCCACATCTATCTACCCACGGGTTCCCCAACCAATTTTTCGTAGGGTTATCAAACACCTAGTGCAAAACATTTTTCAAAGTATGCTGGAGTACCTCCATCAAGCCTGACCATAACTGGAGTTGTGGCATTCAACTCTGACCATATCCCAAGAATTGTGGAGAATGGTGGGAGAGCACCACTTAACAAAAAAAATTGCTGCTTTTTTAAGCTAGCATACCCCGATTTCAACAAAAACTTGAGCAGTTAATTAATCTTAACATGCAACTGAATACTGGTAATGAGTTTGATGATGCAGTCGAGCTGTTTTGCGAAACATATACGAATTAGCGGCTTCTGCTACCATTCGTCAGCACCCAACTCGTAGCAATCCTACTCACCTACCACTACTCAAACCTGATGTTATTGATTTGGTAAGGGGTAAACGCAATTTTATGCGACGATATGTACGCACTTGCAATTAGTTTGATAATAGCGAAAGTTAATTTGCTCAAGTTGCTGTTCGAAGCAAAAAGTAATTTTTTTTTGATGTTTCGCTTAAATCTGATCCAGACAAACCTCACGGTTATAACATATGGAGGTTATATTTATATGCCGATTCAAATGGAAAAAAACAATTAGTGTCTATCTATTGAGGAGAAAACCAAAACGTTCGCAGACAACCTAAAAAAACGTTTTAACCATTTAATTGGATTCAACTGATGATATTTTTTCCACATTTCATCTTTCAATTCCACATCCTTCAGCAAATCAAGGCTCTTAAACCGCGATAAGCTCCGGGATGCTATGGCATTGACGGTTGAACTATCAAAGCACTACCTGTTAAAGGAGTACTTTTTCTTTTACTTTTATTCAACACCATGCAGCGAATCAGCCACTTTCAGTCACAGTGCAAAAATCTTGTGTAATCACAATGATTCTGAAGCCTGGAAAATCTGAAGCTCATTGCCTCTATTCTCAAAATATTTGAATTAAAATTTGTTGATAGAATGCTGGCATTACTTAATAAAAGAAGTACCATTCCTGATTTCTAGTTAAGCTTCAGGCACAAACATGGCACACACAGAGCAGGTGCACAGAGAGGTGCTACATATACTTGATGCGTTCTGCTGTTTTCTTGGATGTGCAACAAGAAATAATCTGGCTCAAGGGTTGGATGCTACAAATCAGGAGCCACCTATTTATATCTTAAATCATATGTGCTTAGAAGTTCCATAAATGAAAATTCGAGTCATATGTAGAAGGAAGTTAATACGGCTACAAAGTGGCATAATCGATTTGGACATCTGAATTTTCAAAATGTAGAAAATATTAGAGACAAAGAGCTTGCAATGTATGTCAAAAATATACCAGATGGAATGAACTTCAATACGTGTAATAGAGCAAAAGATGTGTGTTTCATCCTTTCCACAAAAGAGTGATCCTGCTACAACTTGTATATTACAATTAATTCTCATAGATGTTAGTGGACCTATAAACACTAATAAGGTAATCGCAAAATTTATAGAGTGTGAAACGAAAAAGAAGATACAGTCTTTGCGAAGCGACGATGGCACTGAATACGTGAACAAAGAATTCACAGAGTACTTGAGCAAATGCGGCATAAAGAGACAGTTGACGGTTCCATATACACCTCAACAAAATTGTTTAGCCTAGAGGGCAAACCGTACAACAGTTGAAATGGCAAAATAATAATTCGTGCAAAACTAGCTGCGTTTTTGTGGGCGGAGGCAGTTATTACAGCAGCTTATTTACGAAATAGATGCCCAAAAAACGCGTTAAATAGTCGCACTCCATTTGATAGATGGAATCAGCATAAACCACCAATAAAGCATCTAAGGATTTTCGGCGCCCCAGGTTTTTCAAAAAAAGCAACCCCCACCCAAAGGGAAAAAGGTGCATTTTTGTAGGATACTCCATTTCAGCAAAAGCATACCGTTTGTATAATCGAGAATTGAAAGTTTATAAAGTGGGATTCTTCTTCAAAAAAAATGAAGAAATAAACAATGCCAATGAACCGTCTGATTTTCTTTATAGTAGTGGTGGGAAGCAAGACTAGAGGAGAGCCGCGGAAAAAGAGGCCGGGTTTTGGTAAAAGTAATCCAGAATAAGATTACAGCGAAGAAGAAGCCAATATAAATTCAAAACGGACCGGGAGACCTAAATTATCAATTCCAAAAAAAAAGGCTAGAAGATTGAGACACCGCAGCGAGCAGAAGCATAAGGGCCAACATCCAATGATAAAATAGAGCAAACTGAATATGACGCACGTGAAACATTGGCAGATGACACTTGGTCATTGGTGGATCAACCACCTGAAACGAAAGTCATCGGCTCGAAATGGGTTTTCGAATCAAGGGAAATAAAGAAGGCGAGATCGAAAAAATTTAAGTCACGACAACAGTTTGGTGTTAACTACTGGGAAACCTAATCACCAGTTAATGACTACGAGACTTATAGAATGTTATTCGCAATAGCTGCAGAAAAGCAGCTGTATATGCATCAAATTGACATATCAAATGCATACTTAAATTACAAACTTAACGAAAACGTTTTCATTAAGCAACCTTAGAGTTTTGTTCAAGATAATAATCCCATCAAGGTATTGAAATAATGAATGGCGATTTATGGACTTAAGCAATCTGAACGGATGTGGAACGTAAGACTAGATGAGCTTTTGCAGAAAGTAGGTTTTAAAAGGAGTCAAAATGAAGCTAGCCGGTATAATAAACAGCATGAACAAATACTTTGTTATATAGCAGTCTATGTTGATGACTCAATTTTAAATATGCCGACTGAAAAAGAAAAAGAATTGCAAATTTTTTGAAAAAAAAGAGATGACAACAACGGTTCAATATACATGTCCCAGAAAAATTACATCAAGAACCTTTTGCATTATATAGTCGAACCTTGGTATCTAAACTTCATTGAGACTTTTTTCCAAGAAGCCAATTCATCTGTTTTAGTTTAATGTCTAACTGCTGCTATTTGACTCTGATATAGTCTTTCAAAGTAAGTCTACGGTCAAGATGGGCTCCAAGGTGTTTAATTGAGTTTCGGTGCGGTATTATTGTACTATTTAATCGTAAAGTTGGCCAACTTTCTTTTCTTAGGGCAAATCATTTGAATTTTCCACTTAGTTAGCCACTTCTAAATCATGTGTAGTGCAGATTGCAGATTTTGAGAAGCTTCTAAGCAGAATATGTTTGTTGCAATGATTACCGTGTCAATAACATACGTTTTCACGCTAACTTCACTTGCTATAGGCATATCGGCTTTTTTTTTTTCTTTATTTTCCTATGATTAAATTTATACATCTGTCTACAACAACATTTGTATATAATATCGAACAAAAAAATTTAAAAGAATATGTTATAATATCTACTTAAAACAAAGTTCTTTATTAAAATATAAGGCGTTTATTGATAGTGCGGTAAGTCATCTGGTCGGATTCTTTTTTAGACGTCGTCTAGTAGTTAACTCAAGTATGGGTAAGTTACTCATCTCGTTGTTTGAATGTGACAGGATTCTGGTTTGGTAACTTTTATTAACTGCTACTAATTCTTCTTTAACGGTGTGTATTTTGAGATCTCTGTGTATATCTGCGTAAGAAATATATCATTCCGCTCTTGAAATTTGTCGAATTATTTTTCACTGGTGCCGCTGTATTATATTGATTTTTGATGTCTTAGATGTACCCCAAACTTGAAGACCGTAAGTCCAAATTGGTTTTATGATGCTTTTGTACAATATCAGTTTATTGCTCATAGAGAGGCTTCGATTTTTTGTTCATAAGCCAGCTCAGTTGACGACATTTCTCTTTCATTTGATTTCGCTTTTTTCTATGTGTAACTTCCAAGTCAGTTTATTGTCTAAGTGAATTCCCAAGTATTTGGCCGATTTCTCAATAGGTATGTCTACATTATTTATTTTTAGAGGAATGGGCACGAAAACTCTTTTTGGTTGTAAAGATAACTTGTGTATTTTTGTTTTCGTTAATTTTTATGGCCCAATTATCAAACATTTGTTGGTGTTATCAAGTATGTTTTGAAGCTTATTAGAGGCTGTAATTAAGTCTTTATGTGAATAAAGAATAATTGTGTCATCTGCGAAAGTTGCTATCATAGATGAGGGTTCTATTGCGATAGGTATGTCTTGTGTAAAAGGACGTATAAGAGTGTTCCAAGAACGCTACCTTGAGGTATACCTGCTTTAATTGGCCTTATTGTAGAATGAGCGTCTTTAACTTTTATGGTGGTCAGGTATGATTTAGTTATTATCAAGAATGGGTTGAAGTCTGTTAAGGAATAATTTTTCAAAAACTTTTGAAAGTATTGGAAGAAGGCTTATCGGACGGTAAGACGCTGCACTTGTAGCATCTTTACCAGGTTTTGGAATAGCTATGACCTCTGCTACCTTCCACGTCTTGGGAAAATATTTGTGTCTAATTATTGCGTTAAACATGTTCCGCAGATAATAAATGGCATTTATAGGAAATTCTCTTAGCAACTTTTTAGTTATCATGTCATAGCCAGGTGACTTGTTAGCCTTGATATTAGCGATAATATTTTTTAACTTCCTTAGTAGTAAATTAATTCTAGAGGCCTGAATTATTACAACAGGTTTGTGTGTCTAGGCTATAAAAAGGTCGATTTATCGCGTTCTGTTTTAGCCCAAGTACCATCTGGTTTTTTTAATGGTACGGTAAATGTTGTCGATTTTGTGTCTTTCTTAATGGCTTTCATAGGGAAAAATTTGTGTCTCTGGTTTGGCTTAGCGTGTCTTTGTGTCACCGGGGCGATGAAGACCTGTCCCACTGCTGCCATGGAGGCGATCATTGGCCTACCGCCTCTACACATCTTCACGTTGTCATCAGCCGCTATGGAAGCCCTCAGATTCCAAGCGCTGAATAATGATGTTCTTCTTGACTTTGGTCACTCAAACATTCTTAAATCCATTCCTGGCATCGAGATCTGCAAGATTACAGATTATATGACCACGGTTTTTCGCTT
Organism: Leucophenga varia; assembly: GCA_018903435.1. Taxonomy (NCBI): domain Eukaryota; kingdom Metazoa; phylum Arthropoda; class Insecta; order Diptera; family Drosophilidae; genus Leucophenga; species Leucophenga varia. Next base: position 21,684 of record JAEIFJ010002424.1, on the reverse strand, counting down.
TGGCAGACGCTTTTCGTTCCTCCTCCCCAATCGGTCAGATTGACGACGAGCGGCCTTGAACCTTGGTTTCGAACCAGCAACCATTAAGTGGTTCACTGATGGCTCGCTCACCGAAACCGGCACTGGTGCTGGTATTAATGCCCCAACACCAGAATCTCTGTTGCAATGGGTGCTTGGCCCACCGTCTTTCAATCTGAGATCTTTGTTATCGAAGTCTGCGCCCTCCACCTTCTGACTCACAGTCCAAGGGGGCCAACATTACAATTTTTTTCTGATAGCCAAGTTGCTATCAAAGCACTAACGTCCTGGTCCTTCCCATCCAGTTTAGTGCTCCAGTGCTATGACGCACTACAGCTCCTTTCTCAGCGTCGTAAAGTCACTATCTGCTGGGTCCCTGGACACAGGGGTATTGACGGCAACGAAGTCGCTGACGAGCTCGCCAGAGCCGGCTCCTCCTCTCCCTTTATTGGCCCGGAGCCCTTCTGTGGGCTCAGTTGGGCCTCTGCCATACGCCTAATCGATAGATTCTCATCCGAATCTCTTCGACAATACTGGGTTCAGTACCCGGCCTGCGGCAAGCCAAGCAATTGGCTCGTCCTATCTGCCCAAAAATATTGTACACCTCAGTCGTCATGACCTCAGGCTGCTAACTGGCTACCTCACGGGTCACAACAGACTGAGGTATCACTTACACAAAATTGGTCTGTCCCCAGAGCCAGAGTGTAGGCTCTGCATGGAGGACGACGAAACTAGTATACACATTCTATGTGAATGTCCAGCTTTGGCCCGTCACAGATTCACCCTGTTTAATCGCTGTTTCATTACTACCGAGCAAATCAGGGTCGCCCCGACTAGAGATACTCTCCAGCTTATCAAAGAGGCAGAGAGGATTCTCGGACCATAACCTAACCAGTTATTATTGCCAGGCTTGGGTACAATAGACTCCCCCAGAGTCGCAGTTCCCGTTTAATCTCCATTAGGAGGGCCTATCATGTTCCCAATATACTCTGTGCTAATGATGGGAACGTGTGATGACCTTTGTGTGTCTTCACGTTCGCTCTGACCACTTGCTTGCCTTGCGGCTACGGCCCAGGCACTACGTCAGGCATTTATGGTTATGGTTATGGTATGGGCTTAAATTAGTCAGATAATTTTCTATATTTTTATTTTTATTCTGATAAAGCTTTACATTTAGATCCCTTATTGCCCGATTAAGTCTCTTTTTATCTTCGGGACATCTAGTAGTTTGCCAGATTTTTCTAAGTCTTTGTTTATTCTCTATTTGTTTTTGAATTGAAGCAGGTGTAAACAAGTTTTTAGTATCCCTTTGAATTAAGTGCGGAGTAGAGTTCATTGCTGCTTCAGCGACTGCATCATTAAAATAAATTATGGAGCTCTCTATGTCATTTGGAGATTTAAGTGCAATGTCCAAACGTAAGTATATGTTATGGAGTTCTTTATACGCTTGCCAATCTGTTTTTGGGTTATAGAGGCTAGGCGTCGGCTTGTTTGTGGCAAGCGTTTCGATATAATCGAGTTGAACTGGTGAGTGATCTGAAGATAACTCAAAGGGCGACTTTATCGAAAAGTTATTAATATTTACATTTTTAATAACACAGAAATCAATAAGATCTGGCACTTTGCGCGGGTCTGTTGGCCAGTGGGTAGGCTCGCCTGTTAAAATATACTTGGCATTAGCGCTATGAATGATTTCGAGGAGTGTTTTACCCTTTTTGTTCGTAAGTCTTGAGCCCCAGGCTAAATGCTTTGCAATTAAATCACCAGCAGCGATAAATCTTGGCCCAAAAGAATTAAAGTATGTGTTGTAAAGTATGTTATAATCACCTCTAGCAATACACTTTGGTTCGAGCAATTGAAAATATTAATTAAATTCCTCTTCTTTTATGGCAAATCCTGGAGGAAGGTACATAGCTACAATTACTAAATCTTCGTGCATGCATTTGATTTTATTACTGGAAGCGTGTAAATAATTTTCTCTTACATTATCCATTATTTCATGTTTTAAACCATTTTTTTACAATTAGGGCAGCCCCACCATGAGCTCTGTTTGCTGGATGAAATCTATTGTTAAAATAAGATTCAGATACTAACACAATATCAATATTTTTTGAGTTCATTAAAATAGTTATTTCTTTAAAATGATTGAAAGCCCATTGGCATTCCATACAGATATATATGGTGTCCCAGAAAGTGCGCAAGATTTAGATTTGTCGCCATTTATGCAGTAAAGTTTTGACAACCTTAAAATAAAATGAAATCGACAGCTGATAGTTTAGGGTTAGTAAAAATAGAGCGGTACACGACAGAACAACATGGCTTTTTTTTTAACAATTTTTCAAAAATAATATAAATTTTGTGGCTGCAGTTCGAAAATTTCATACAAAATATGATCGGAATAATATTTTAACTTTGTCAACTGTGAATTTGGAAGACAGGATCCGTTGGAGACGCCAAACCAACTGGTGATCCAAAAACAAGTCCTTCGAATGACAATATCGAAGCAGTGCGTATAAGTGTCGGTGACAATCTAGGAACCTCAATTCGGCGTTGTGGACAAAAATTGCAAATTTTAAGAAGCTCTCTACAGCGTATACTTACTAAAGATCTGTGCCTCCATGCTTACAAAATTCAATTAACACAACAACTGAAGCCTTATGACCATGCACAGCGAAGAGAGTTTTTTGAATGGATTATTGAGCAGCAACAAATGGAAGCTGATTTTTCGAGCAAAATTATCCTAAGCGACGATGCTCATTTTTACCTTGATGGCTATGTTAATCGTCAAAATTGCTGCTTTTGGGGTTCTGAGAACCCACATGTGATTGTCGAAAAACAAATGCATCCACAACGTGTCACTGTATAGAGTTTTTTGGGCGGGAGGCATATTTTGTATGAAATTCTCGAACTGCGACCGCGAAAAATTTCATTATTTTTGAAATATTGTTCAAAAATAAAAACATGTTGTTCTGTCGTGTATCGCTCTATTTTTACTAACCCTAAACTATCAGCTGTCGATTCGATTTTATTTTAAGGTTGTCAAATTTTTACTACATTAATGGTGGCAAATTTAAATTTTGCGTACTTTCTGGGACACCCTATACGTAGATCTACTTGCAATAAAATGATCATATTTCGAAGATTGATGTTCTAAAACATTCTCAATACGTCGCAATGCATCATTATTATTGTCGATTGTTGATTTATGTTTGTGCTTATGTTCAAAGTTTGTTGTTATCGTTTAATGGTTCTGTTTGACTTTAATTATATTTTTTTTTAAAAGGTTGGTAGGGAGTTGTTACTTTCCGAGCAATATTTAAAACATTTGAATTTCTTTTGAGCAATACGACTTGGTATGACCAAATTCCTGGCATCTGTATTATTGAACTATGTTATTTACTTTTTTTTGGTGGCTCAACTTCAACAACGCAGTTCTCAAAATATTTTAAAGTGTAAATGTCTGCATTATTATTATTAGGTTCGAGATTAATATAAAACATATTCTGTGGTTACTTGACATCAGCAGGGAAGATTGGTGGAGGGTTAGGGCCATCCACCTCAGTTATAATTTGAGTTTTCGTTTAAGTATGTTTAGTACATTTTTTGCCAGCTTAATACTGAATCGTCATCATCATCTTCGCACATTTTCATGTTATTTCAATAATGTTTTATTCGTTGTTTTAAATAATTAAACGCGTAGGTACAGCTACACTCACCGAAAGTAGGATCGCACCTCTTTCTATTTTTATACCCGTCACACATAGTATGAAAGGGTATATTCACTTTTGTCAAAAAGTTTGTAAGGCATGAAAAAAGACACTGTAGACCCCATAAAGTATATATATTCTTGATCAGCTCGACGAGATGACTCGATCTAGCCATGCCCGTCTGTCTGTCTGTTGCAATACTTTTTTCTCGGAAAGTTTTAAAGATATTGAAATTTTAAACTTAAGGTTTTTGTGCTCCTAGACAGTTTGTATGTCAGAGCCAAGGTGCCATAGCCCCCCATACAAACTTACCACTTTTTTCTCGATTTTTTGTCCAAAAATAGTTATTTTTTGAATGTATCTACTACATATTGGGTAAAAATACTTCTTAAGGCATTCAATAGCAAAAGCAAGATACCACGCCCATTTAAGGTATAGCCCCTATACAAACCTAGCTCCCATTGTAGAGTTTTTGTATGAAAATATTTATTATTTATGAATATATTCACTTCAATTCACTTCTACTGTCATCCTATGAATATGCTATCGATATGACAAGGATCGGGTCACGATAACATACAGACCTCATACAAACTTACCTTCCTTTTTTTCTTTTTCAAGAAAATTATTGTTATATCTGCATTTTAAGCTAACAATTTTACATATATGCTTCTAATTCGAGCCCCAACTAAAGTTTTCCCACCCAACCCCTTTTTTGCGGAATATAATCGACGTCACTGATGATTATACATGAACTTACCAAAGTTTTGCTTGACCGGTATTTGAGCTTGGTTCTACCGAAGTTAAATTTTTTTCTCTTGTTTTTATTTTCCTTGTTTATTTATTTATTTTTTTAGTATTATTTTTTTTAATCCAAGCAAAAAGAGTGAGAAGTAAGACTTGGATGTGATGAAAAAAAATTAAAATAGATAATAAAAGTTGTTCTTCCATAAATATTTGAAATAAAGATAGAAGTGGCAACGGATCCTTTGTAATTATCTATATCTAGGGATATCAAGAGAAAGATATTGATGCGTAGATTATACAAATATTAAATTTATTGAAATATAGCTGTAGCAATTAAATCATCATTAAAACTAAATTTTATTATAAATTTCTATAAAAAAAAAAATGAAAAAGTATTATGGTACATTAAAAAAAAACAAGCAAAAACGTTAACTTCGGTAGCACCGAAGCTCAAATACCCGGCACACGAAACTTTAATCACTTTCTTAAAAAAATAAAAAAAATGGAAGGTGAGTTTGTATGGGGTCTATATGTTATAGTGGCCCGATCATTGTCATATCGGTAGAATATTCAAAGGATAACTGTAGAAGTGATTTTACCCAGATTGGAGTGAATATATCAATAAAGAAGAATTATTTTCGTACAAAATCTGATAAATGGGCGCTACGTTTTGATGGGGACCCTATCAGAAAATGGGCGTGGCACCTTTCTTTTGATATCGGATGCCATTAGAGAGGTTTTACCCAATTTGTAACAAAAACATTCATATATAATAACTATTATCATACAAAAAATTAAATAAAAGTGGTAAGTTTGTATGGAGGCTATATCTAAAAATGGGCGTGACACCTTGGTTCTGACATACAAACTGCCTACGAGCAGTTTCAAATTTCTGGTCAATATCCTTAAAAATTTCCGAGAAAAACGCATTGCAACAGACAGACAGACAGACATGGCTGAAGCTGATCAATAATAATATATACTTTATGGGGTCTCCGATGTTTCCTTTAGTGCGTTACAAACTTTCCGACAAATTGATAATAACCTTCACACTATGTGTGGCGGGTATAAAAATAAAATTTAACTATTCTAATTTCTTAATTTTGTCGAGAAAAAAAGTAATTTTTTAAATAATTAATAAAAAGGACTATCATTACATAGTATAAAACAAAGTCGCTTTCTCTGCCCCCAAATCCCTATGTACGCATAAATCTTTAAAACTACACAACCGATATTGATGCGGTTTTTTTAATAGATGGAGTGCTTGAAGAGGAAGGCTTATATTTATAATAGCATCCATTAAATAGTGGAGAAATACTGTTATTTTTGAGGTTTCTAATGTGATGTCGTAAATAATTGCATGCAAAATATTGTTACGAAAAGAAAAATGAACATTAAATAACAATCAAATTAAAATTTGCGCAGAAAATTGAGACAAAAATTTCAGAAATAGTCCCAGATACTAAAAAACTATACCAGTTCCAAAATCCAAAGATTTCAAGATACCTTGTCCCAAAATGCCTTGACAGGAAAATATTAGGACATGGGCACATTTTTATATTTAGTTGAATTTGCATTAAAACTATCTAAAAGAATTGCGTAGATATAAACAGGCAGACAAACGGGCATCGCTCGATTCGACTCCCCAAGCTGATCAAGAATATATAAACTTTATGTGATATACGATGGCTCCTTTAATGTGATACAGACTTTCTTACAAAATGATAATACCTTCCACAATATGTATGATGGGCATAAAAATATACATAATAAGCGAAAAAAGCATGATTGATTAGAAGAGTGCAAAAGCTGGTTGGTGTCACAAAAAATTTAAAAAATAGCTTTAAAAAAATAGCTTCAAAAATAAACGTTTGTTCATACAAAAGCTCAAAAAATAGGCATTTGGTTTAAATAGGGACTATACTTAAAATCGGGCGTGGCGCATACAGACGGGCATGGGTAGATCAATTCGCTCCGTCAAGCTGATTAATAACACATATACTTTATGGGTCTATGATGCTTCATTCGATTTAATAAATATTTAATACTTGTTTAAACAGAGCCGGATAATTTGAAGTTTCGAGAGAGAGAGAGCTTAGAGAAAAAGTCACCTTATAACTTTTTTTGAAGAGATCACATATATTTCTTATGAATTTATTAATATTATTAATATTACCATTTTACCTCCATTATAGAATCTAAGTTCGAAATACCGAAGAACTCACTGAAGGTGGGCGCCCAATATAAATATACATTAAAGGTGACAGCGCTTGAAGATAATGATCGATATGCAGTTGCTGTGCAGACCATTTCTATATTTGGCGAATCAATGTTAAATGTGGAAATAAAGTGTCTACAAAACTGCGCCTTAAATAATTTTAATCCAACGAAACGTGTACATTTAAGGGCGGTCTGCTTGGATTGCAATCCTAACCTTAAATTGGTATACGAATGGAGTGTACTTAATACAATAATAGCTCAGACGCCCGTTATGGTGTCCTTCATTAAAGGTCCCGGTAAGAGGATTACAGTTGTATTAAAAGTTTTCGCACCCAACGGATACAAAACTGTCGTTTACAAAGAACTTTCAAAAAACACTGCACCGACAGACGGAAGCTGTTCAGTTGATCCCAAAACAGGATACGAAATTCAAACGAACTTTCTCGTGAGTTGCATTGGCATTCAAAGTTCAAATTTACCTTTACAGTATTTCCATATTGCAAAAAAAGTTATTGTGAAAGAATGTAGTCATGACTGTTATACCAGTTTACCAACCACAGATTATATTACGACACGCGTCTGTGACAATTCAATGGAGTGTAAGGAATATAAAATTGTGGTTAACGTGCAACCATGGTTGGAAATCGAAAGTGTACGGAAGGTGCTTAGTTTTGGTGAGACAAATGTAAAACAGCTTCTTCAAGACGGTGAAGATATAAAAGCATACCTTGTTCTCAACTCGGTGGCATCTCACATACGTACTGCTGGCGAACTGGATGCTATTTTAGAACAGTTTGAGTTCCATCAGCCAAAGGAAGTGCTCGAATTAGGAAAAATGGCAAATCTGACTCGTACGGCGGCCGAATCGCTGAATCCGCTGGACGACATAGAAACAAAAGCACTTACGAAATTGTTACATTTGCTTAATGAAAACTTCGCTACAATTATACAAAATGGGGAAGTAGAAAATCTTGGTCTAAATCCTTTTTTGAACATAACCCAAGCATGTGTATCATTGCTGGCTATGTTTACAAACATAACTGAAGCCATGCCATTACCACCGGAGCTCATCTACAAAATGATACGTAATAAAACTTTAACAGCAGAGTTAGTTGCAAAAGTAAAAGATGAAGTTCTACATATAGAAGATCCAGAAGCATTGCAACGATCATTAGTTTTTCTTGATGCTATATGGGAAGCTGAACGATTGAGCACATACTTGGGTTTTGCATCTACTTTTAATCTTAAGCCCGATGAAGATCACGTGCGCGTGGTCACAGATGGCATCGCTTTGGAGATTTTGTGTCTGTATGTGGATGGCCAAGTTAGTCAGACGGTGCGCACGGCGGATGGTGTGCACCTGGTATTTTTCTCTGCGGAACTAATGCTAGAATTAGTGCGTCGGGAGAAAAGTCGAGCTCTTTGTCTGAAGGTTATCTCAATAGTACGCCGGTTACACTGGTGGTTTCCAGAAGAACGACAACCCAGCTCACGTACTACTAACTGTGCGAGCGTACGCTGCACAATCGGAGCCAATTGAAATGAACTTTGAGATTAGTAATAAAGTAGAAATTTTTGTAGTTCTTGGCAAATACAAACCAGCACAAAGACTTGAACGGCACGAGATTATGAGTGATCCTGAGGATTATGTTCGTGTTGAAATGTTATCCCAAGAAAATAGATTAAGCAGTAAAAAGAAGATATTTATAGCGTTATAGCCGATGAGGTAAGCGACGAAGATGATACTTGGCAGTGGATGCTGGGACCTGGTATTAATATAATGGCATTTTTCTCAGTTACTGTCAATAGACAGTAATATAAATAATAGTACGAATATGGAATTATCGAAGCAAATGGATGAAAATCAGATCAGTAAAGAAAATAGTGCCAGTGGACGTAAGGTACGTGTCGTCGAGGATGATGAAATGCGCGCATCAACTCAAGGAAAATGGTATAACTGCTTGGTTAATGATTCAATTGACACTTATGAAACAACGCATATGTTTACAACGGAAATAGATGCAGCGAGCATCTTGGCTGTTCACTTTACACGATCAACACACGATATACGCGTATATTTATCGATGTCAACTGTACCCAAGCGTTTAGATATTGCCACATCTGATTGTATTATTCCAATTGGTACACGTAACAAAACCTGTCTGCTCGTAAACAAATGCCAGATAAGTCGTCTGGTTTATATGGGTATACGTGTTTACAGCGATTCCTTTAAGGAATCTTGCAGCGAAGTAGATCGAGATGAGCGAATTCCGGATGGTCCAGCTGAGTTTAGTTTTGTATTTCAGATACGTGCTTGTGATTATTGGCGGTATTCCGCGGATGAACCACACTGGGACTCAGACGGCTGTTTACCGGCAATGGAATATAGTATATCAAAAGGCATGCGCTGCACTTGTGACCATATAAGCACTTATACTGCGTATGTTTTTAACAAAATAGCGATTCCATTTCCAATGTGGGCATGTTCCTATCAAAAACTGCCTACTAATATAGAATTTGTAATTTTTTATATGGTTTTTTGGCTGGTTCTCATCTTGCTAGTGTTGCTATCATTGTATTGCGGAAAGAATCGAAATGTGACATATAGTTGTAAAATGGCTGTGGAAGAAGAGAATTTAAATGATCCTGTGCACGAACTTCTAGTTTACTTAAAAACTGGAGGCACTGAATTTTCAGGCACCACTGCAAACGTTCATTTAGTTTTTCAGACGACATCCCGTGATGAAGTTCATTTTACTATTTATCAAAATCCGGAAAAACCAGTTTTGAAAAAGAATACAACTCATGCCGTCAAGTTATGTACGCGTGACATTCGTTTACCAACAAAAATAGCCGTCAGTCATGATAATAGTGGCCGGTATCCCAGCTGGTTTTGCCATTCAATCATAGTGATAGATCTGCAATCACGTGAGTGCCAAATATTTGAAATCAATCGTTGGATACTGCGTCGTCAACTCGTTGTGGTTAATTCACCAGTTTTTAAAGAAAGCGACCATGTCGGTCATAAATCATGGTGGCAACGCTTCAAGCGTTGTATGGAGCGATATTTTACTAACTGGGCATTATTTCAGCCACTTTTTGGTGATTGGCTTTTATCATTGTGGACCCGTGAATTGACGCGCTTTGAAAGAGTTTGCATCTGGACTGCAAAGTTAGCAGTGTTGACTACTATTGTAGCACTCTACTATGGACGTACTACAATCGACACATATGAATATGAACGCAGTTACTACGGGCATACCTCAATGATAAATTGGAATGATGTGATAATCTTATGTGTAATAAGCTATACTGCTGTAACAATTGTTCAATACGCCTATGAGTATGTTTTGGTGCCAATTGCTTATAGTGATGAACTTTTGTAAGTGAATGAATGTAAAAGTATTTACTTTACATATATTAATATTCGAATAAAATAAATTTAAATTGCGAAACACAAAACTTATTTTTATTCAAAATTCGAAAACGCAAATCGGCTATTAGTCCGGTCAATTTAGACATAAAAATTTTGGTCAAATAACAATAATTCCCGGAGAGCCAAAAATTGGTGGATAGCTGGGGCTTACAATTAAAAGTGGAAAACATACCCATCGATTCTATGTGTGCTACAAAGGTTATTCGCGGTCAAAGGTCAAAATTTTAGGTATTTTGGATTTATTTTCAAAAAGAAGAAAAAAACCTAAAACCAAGTTGTAGATCTTAAAATTCTCTACAAAAATGGCCTTAACGATTTTATTCGTTAGATTTACCACTCCTGAGATATCTCGATTGTAAGAGTCACATTATTCATGATTTGCACACATTTCCAAGCCACCTGTAAGGAGATGTATTCGGCTCAATTTTTTTTTACCGTGGTTTCCCCTGTAGGACGACTCCAATAACTGTCATGACAATTTTAGGATAATTTAAAAGAACAATACCCGTCAAGTTCTAAATATTACATTATTTTTTTAAATATTTTAATCAGATTTAAACTCTTGAAAGTCTTCTACAACAGTCATGTTTTCTTCGATTTCTTCTTCCTCTTGCTGGATGTTCACAAATTGTTCAAATGTGGCTGAGTTATTGGTGTCTTCATTAAAATCACTGGAATCTTCCTCTATTGTACTCAACTGGACATTTGAGCAAGACTGACCTTGGCAATTGGCAACCCGACTTTTTTACAGCCACTTTTGGCACTACAACCTAAATTGTAATTGCAAAAAAAGTGTAGAGGGAGTTTTTCTGGAGCAGGTGGGTGTAAAGTTTGAATTGGTTCCAGATTATTATCTATCAATTTCCAACCCCAGGCTTATGTGTTCAGTTGATTGCATAGCCATGTTTGAACTTGATAGTATACTCGATACAAGTGTTGAAGTACTAGCGATTGATACTGCAGCGATTGAAGTATTCCGGGTGTATGATTTTCTGCAATCGTGTGTACGGATTTTTAAGTGCTTAATAAGGTTAAGTTCGAGAATAAGAGTGCCACGCCCATACCAACCTTTCGCCCATTTTCGAATTTTTGTATGAAATATTGGTAGTATTTGTGAATATATTTACTCCAAGTTAGGTAAAAACACTTCTGATGTCATCCAATATCAAAATCTATTTTGGGCTCACCAGTGGGTACCAGGCACAAATTTCGGAAGTCCTTTGAACAGGACATTAATACTTTCTAACCATCATTCAAATGCACACAGCTTTAAGTCACAACCTCTATTCATTCCAAAGCTATGGTATTTCTGGTTTCACGACCCCCACTAGACCCCGGGTCAAAAATTTTATAAATCTCAACCTAGTGCTCATATAAAATTTAAAAAAAATATATTTGGTCCAAACATATATTTTTTGTTTAACAGTGGGTTCCAGGACCAAATTTCTGAAATCTAACCGTTTTCAAATGCGCCTAGTTTTAAGTTTATACGCTTATTTATTCCAAAGATATGGCTTTTCCAGTTTCAAGGCCCCTGGGTCAACAATTTTTCAATCCACAGCCTTGTGTTCACCTAAAATCTAAAAACAAACAAGAAGAAATACCCGTTCCACGAATCTTTAAATAGTTTGTGTGATCATCAGTTGCTTAGATCGATCCTCGAGATGGGAATGGTTGGGAGTTAATGGACTAATACACACAGTTTAGACACAGTATTCACATTCAGATATAAAATATCAGAAAATGAAATAATATTATAGCGGCCCGATCCATATCATATCGGTGATGTGTGCAACGGATGATATAAGATATAAATTCATAAATAATATGTATTTTCATACAAAAATGCGAAACTGGGCGGAAAGTTTGTATGGGGGCTCTACCCAAAAATGGGCGTGTCAAGTTGCTTTTGATATTGGATGACATAAGAAGTGTTTTTACCAAACTTGGAAAGAATATATTTACAAAACCACCAATGTTTCATGCAAAAATTCCAAAATGGTCAGTAAGTTTGTATAGGGGCCTATGCCTAAAAAGTGGTTGTTGTACGTTGCTTTTGATATTGGATGACTTAAGAAGTGTTTTTACCCAATTGTGATTACATTCATAAATAATACCTATTTTCATACAAAAATTCGAAAGTAGGCGGTAAGTTTGTATGGGGGCTATATCTAAAAAAAAAAACTTAAGTGTAAAGTTTTAGTTATATATCTATAAAACTAATCAAAAGAATCGCACAGCGTCGAACAGACAGACAGATGGACAGACAGACGACCATTGCTATTCAGTTTCGTCTCATCGAGCTGATCAAGAATATATATACTTTATGGGGTCAACGATGTTCCTTTGATGCATTACAAACTTTCCGACAATCATTTATACTACGTGTAATGGGTATAAAAACAAAGAAAAACACTAAAAAATGGGCGTTGAACCTTGATTTTGACACTGGATGACATAGAAAATGTTTTTACATAATTGGAAGTATATACCTACATTCATAAATAATTACTATTTTTGTTAAAAAAATTGAATAAAAACTGTATGTTTGGATGGGGGCTAGGCTTAGCTAAAAATGGGCGTGACACTCTCATTCTCGAACTTAATATAGTCGTTGCCGAGAGAAGCTTAAGTTTAAAATTCACTTCAAATTGGATAAAAACACTTTAAATGTCATCCAATGTCAAAACCAAGGTGCAACGCCCATTTTAAGGTGTGACTCCCTTACAAACTTACCTTCCATTTTCTGATATTTTCGAGAAGATTATTGTTCTCTCTGTATTTTACCAATATTGTGTGTAACCTTGGGTGACCACTGATAGTCACACATAAACTCTTTTAAAGATTCATGTGACTGGTATTTGAGCTTCGGTTCTACTGAGATTAACGTGTTTCCTTGTTTTTTTTATAGGCGCTCACTGTATACTATATATACTTTACATACTAGCTGGGGTGAAAAGTAACCTTCTTGACCGCCAGATTGCGCTGCTACTGTATAAAAGGTTGTGGGTCTTGTACTCCGTTCATAATTAGGCAGGTTACAGAGAACAATATCAAAAAATATATGAAATGGTTTTGGCTGACCGGAAAGTGAAGGTGCGCGAGCTAGCAGATTCCACACATATTAGTACTGAGCGCACACTCCATATCTTGGGCGAGATTCTGCTTATGAAAATGTTATCCTGCCGCTAAGTGCCGCGCACCGGACCAAAAACACAAAGGCGAGAGCACTTCAAAAGAGTGCTTAGACTTGCTTATGCGGAATCGGGCGGACTTTTGGTGTTGAAAATACTGATGACATCTGGATCTACTTTTTGCGCACCAGAAAACAGAATGGGTGCCCGGTAATGGCCTGAAGCCGGCACAAGTTCTTCGAAGCGGCCGAGGGAAAGGTTATGGGGTCGGTTTCTGGGATTATCATGGCATACTCCTTCGTGGACTACTTTGAAAAGAAAAAAAAAAACATCAACACATAGTATTAATGCGCATTATTGGAGCGAATGAAGGCCGAAATCGCTGCAAAACGGCCTCACATAATGCGAAAAAAATGTTGTTTTTGCAAGACAATGCGCCGGCGCATAAGATAATCGCAACTACGGCTTAAATGAATGTTTTAGGGCTCCAATTACTTCCGCATCCACTGTATTCGCACGATTTGGCTCTCTCGGACTATTATATCTTTCTAAACCTCAAAAGATGGCCCATCAATAATAAAAAATCATCTCACGCTAGGAAATTACTTTTCGAAGTTAGAAAATCGCTGGAATAAGTGTAACGATCTAAGAGGGCACTACATTGAATAAATTTAAAAAGACAAACATTAAATAACAAGGAAAAACTTTAACGTCGGTAGAACCGAAGCTCAAATACACGCCACATCTTGGTTTAGTATATTTATGATCATCAGTGGCTTTGGTAAAATTTAAAGAAGGGATGGCTTGGAGTCTATAGTCCGATACAATCAAAGCTTAGACACAACAAAGAAGTGAAATGTTTAACCTATGCACACTGGACGGAAAGCTCGATTTTTTGGCATAAAGTCTAATCCAGAAGGTAGAGAGTTGAAACTTCGTACAGTTCTTAGTAATAGTGTGTGTAGTAACTGTTTAAAATTTGAAACAGATCGGACCACGCCCACTCATGCCGCCCCTATAAGAAAAAGTTGTGAAATAGTCATTTTTTGATTTAAAGCTCTCTGATTTCATTTTTAATGAACTGCTTCTCAAAATTTATCACAATATATATTATTTAAATTTTACTATAATATATTAACAAAACAAATAAAATATTTCAAAATTATTTTAAATTAAACATTCTTAAAAATCTTCAACATCTAATGAGTGTGGAAACAAATTAAATTCTGAATCATCGTTGTCATCGCTGTCATCGCTTGGAGAATCGTTGTTGTTTCGATCACAATCAAATTCGGGTGCTTCTAAAAGTTCCACGATGCCTTTGGTAATGCTTTCGTTTTGTTTTGATGCGATCTCTTGTTTAAAAAAATGCTTGAAATAAGAGGATCCGATGAGTCGATAGATCTTTGGAAAACATCCGTTAAATTGTTTAGCCTGTTATTCTGACGAGCATGTGACCGCCTATCACGCTTGTACAATTTGTTTCGCGCTTCTGACGCGTTTTCACCTAGACATCCAACAGGCATAACAGAAGTTTGAATTATTTGGGATCCATGAACTAAAATCTTATGTACGGTAGGGGACATTGGAAACCATGAGTACTTGTTTATGTAAAATGTAAAAGTTTCTTCGCAGAACTGTTGAAATTTTACATGATTAATCGGAAATTCACAGGAAATCGCAATTAAAATTATGTGGAACCTTTCTATAATAAATAACTCAATATCCAATACTAATGCCAGAAGGATTGGATTTGAAAATGCTTTTCTCGCAGTGTTACCGTCATTCGTATTGCCATAACCATTTTGTTTGGGCTGAACTACAAGTATTCCCATTTCAGCGCGAAGTCTCTTCTGTACATATTGTTTTTTAGTCATCATTTCCAATTTGTCCATTTCACCTCTTATTTGCCATTTTTAAAACTCATTCTGTAAGATAATTTTAAAACAAACTCAAAGACTCGTTTCCATGCATGGAGTGGACTAATACCATACTGAAGACTTCCAGTCTTTGGCATATATTTTAATTATGATGGGTTTAATTGATAAAACTTGTTTGGTACAGCTCAAATAGAGTATTCAAGACCTTACCATCTATTAGTGTCATATACAATTCAAAACTCACAGAGATTTTCTGATTTGCAATTGAATATTCAAGCTCTGACAAATTCTGTATTTGTGAGTCCAAGTTTTGTTTTTCCGAAAGAATGTGGTCATTTGTTTCCTTAACAAACTCGACTTTCAGGGGTCTACAAAATCGGACCGATTGAGGTGAGCGATTTATCCAAATATTTTCCCCAAAGTTTCCCATCAACTTAAGGGGTATAAGACTTGTCACAAATAGAGCATGGTCATTGCATATAGGTTCCTCATTTGAAAATCGTTGTTTGTATAAGCTTTGTCCTGTTGATCCATCAAATCCATAACTAGCCACTAGTTTGACGCTTGTGATATTTTTATACCGCTTGAGCACATCTTCTTGCATATTAAGAATACGGCTGACAGTGTGGTTTAATAAATTTTGCAAAGAAACTTCAGCTTTGGTTTCTGTCACTAATATATCTTTGGGCCTGCATTCTAATTTGGCATGCTGTAACTTTTCATAAGAAGGATAAATATCACAAGAATTTTTTTTCCCATGTCTCGTATACTATTATACTGCTTTTTAGAAAAAGAATTCTCCAACAAAAATGCTAGAGCTTCATGTGGTGTAAGCGGAACTGGATCGGACGAAAATATTTTTTTTTATATAGCTGGGACTTTCTTCGTCTTGCATACATTTCCATCTTGAGCCTGCTTCCGAATACCCTAGATGGGGATATCCCATTTTACTTTGAAAATGTGGCGTCATGTCTTTCAGGACCCAGTTCAATTGAAGATTTCAACGAAAGCCAGTGTGCTTCATTTTTAAATTGAAAACATTTGGCAAATATTTTTTGCATGTAATTGTGAAAACTTTTGGCTTTTTGATTAAAATTTTGTCTCTCGAATTTGATCAATATCATCCAAGCCGACTTGACCGAAAATTCACTCGCATCTTCTGTCCTCTTGCTGCTCCATGCTTCGAGCAACTAAAAATTGTTGAAGACAAAAGTAGCTGCAATACATTTAACATAATATTCCGGAAAACGAGCAAATTTCCGAAATTATAATTACACAGCCCTGCATCAATTTTGCGAATAAGATGGGACCTAGTGTTTCCGATGGGAATTTTCGTGCTGATCACGAATCTGGGCTCAAAACTTTTGAATTTTGGAAATCTGACTGCAGAATTGTAATCAGTGAGATTGAATACTCGGAACATTGCTTCTTTCAGTAGTTCTTAACTAGGGTGTAGATAACAATAGTTAGTAAATATTGGCAACATTCCACGTATTTTGGGGCGTAGATTTCAAAAAATGACCACCAAAATTTTTTTCTTAAGAACCGTTTAGAAAATATCTTCAAAAAAACCGTTTTTTGTGGACTTTTTTCAGTTTGTACTAAAAATCTCAAGAATGGACAAATTTATAAAGCTGAACTTTTCATGGGTTGGAAGATATTTTCTTCCTCTACACGACGATATGCTATTTGTAAAAAATCGAATGAATACTTTTTGTGTACCAAGCGTCGAAACACAGAAAGTATTGTATTTTTCATGCTTTTTTAAAAAATGTTAGTTTTCAATCCCAGTTTTGCAGGAGATAAAAACTATTTTATTTTTTATTTTAAAATTTGTAAATTAAGACAATTTCATTGCGAAAATATGAAGCCTAAAAGTGTTTAAATCGGATAAAAATATGGAAGTTATAGCGGCCAAAGTAAAATTAGACAAATAACGGGTGATTTTTTAAGAGCTTGAGAACTTTTAAAAAAAAACAAGAAAAAACGTTAACTTCGGTAGAACCGAAGCTTAAATACCCGTCACACGATTCTTTAAAGAGTTTATGTGTATGTTAATCATCAGTGGTCACCCAAGTTTACACACAATATTAATTTAAAATTTTGATCTAAAAATACAGATATGTACATATATCAACATATTTCTAAAAAATATCTTGAAATGGGCGGTAAATTTGTATGCAAGAAACATCTTAAATGGGCGTGGTACCATGATATTGGATGAGTTTTTACCCAATATGGAGTAAATACATGAATAAATAATAAAAATTTTCATACAAAAATTCGAAAGTGGGCGGAAAGTTTGTTTGGGGACTATAACAAAAAATAGGCGTGGCACATCTGATTAGACATTGGATGACATAAGAATGTTTTTAGCCAAATTGGAGTGAATATATGCATAAATAATTAGTATTTTTATAAAAAAAAATCGGAAAAATCGGAAAACGGAAAGTTTGTATGGGGGCTATGCCTAAAAAGGGCGTGGCATCTTGGTTTTAACACTGGATGACAAAAGAAATGTTTTTACCCAATTGGGAGCGAATACATTCATAAATAATTAGTATTTTTATACAAAAAATCGAAAAAAACGGTAAGTTTGTATGGGGGCTATACCTAAAAATGGGCGTGGCACTCTAATTCTCGAACTCATAATAGTCGTTGCCGAGAAAAGCTTAAGTTCCAAATTTCAGCTTAATATCTTTATATCTTCAACGAAAAAGATGCTTAGAAATATACAGACAGACAGACGGACAGACGGACATGGCTAGATCGATTCGTCTCGTTGAGCTGATCAAGAATATATATACTTTATGGGGTCTACGACGTCTCCTTCGATGCGTTACAAACTTTCAGACAAACTGAATATACCCTTCACACTATGTGTGGCGGGTATAAAAACGCATAAAATTTGCAAAATCTCATCGGTTCTTTATTTGAAACGTTAGATTGGTCCATGACATTTACTTTTTGAAGATAATTTCATTTAAATGTTGACCGCGGCTGCGTCTTAGGTGGTCCATTCGGAAAGTCCAATTTTGGGCAACTTTTTCGAGCATTTCGGCCGGAATAGCCCGAATTTCTTCGGAAATGTTGTCTTCAAAGCTGGAATAGTTGCTGGCTTATTTCTGTAGACTTTAGACTTGACGTAGCCCCACAAAAAATAGTCTAAAGGCGTCAAATCGCATGATCTTGGTGGCCAACTTACCGGTCCATTTCTTGAGATGAATTGTTCTCCGAAGTTTTCCCTCAAAATGGCCATAGAATCGCGAGCTGTGTGGCATGTAGCGCCATCTTGTTGAAACCACATGTCAACCAAGTTCAGTTCTTCCATTTTTGGCAACAAAAGTTTGTTAGCATCGAACGATAGCGATCGCCATTCACCGTAACGTTGCGTCCAACAGCATCTTTGAAAAAATACGGT
The DNA here is from genome assembly GCA_018903435.1 of Leucophenga varia. Classification (NCBI taxonomy): domain Eukaryota; kingdom Metazoa; phylum Arthropoda; class Insecta; order Diptera; family Drosophilidae; genus Leucophenga; species Leucophenga varia. The sequence continues at coordinate 3,121 of JAEIFJ010002424.1, read as the reverse complement.
CCAATGATTCCACCAGCGTACAAACCACACCAAACAGTGCATTTTTCGGGATGCATGGGCAGTTCTTGAACGGCTTCTGGTTGCTCTTCACTCCAAATGCGGCAATTTTGCTTATTTACGAAGCCATTCAACCAGAAATGAGCCTCATCGCTGAACAAAATTTGTCGATAAAAAAGCGGATTTTCGCATTTCGAACCGAACACTGATTTTGGTAATAAAATTCAATGATTTGCAAGCGTTGCTCGTTAGTAAGCCTATTCATGATGAAATGTCAAAGTATACTGAGCATCTTTCTCTTTGACACCTTGTCTGAATCCCGCGTGATCTGTCAAATACTAATGCATGAAAATCCTAACCTCAAAAAAATCACCCGTTATATAATATGTGCTCTATAATATTTATTCAAGTTTTTTATCAGCGTTATCAGTGTCAAATGTATGGTTACGCTAAAAACATTTAACAAATATAAAAAGCATACTATATATGAGGCATTATTTATGAACTGTCCCAGGTGAAAAAAATAATTTTTAAATCAATTTGAAGTTCTTATATATTGTGTCACTATTGGTCGTTACATAAGAAAAAATAAGATTCAAGCATATTGTATGACGGGTCGTCTACTTACAGGGGCTCGAATATTTCTATTTTAACTATGCGCGTGTGCGTTTAAGAGTAGATAATTTCCAGTAAAATATTGCGATTTTAAAAAACAATAAGTGTTTTGGAAAGCTCTTTTTATAGGCTATAAAACTGTATTAAATAAAAATTTCTCAAATTAAAATTTGATTATTAAATTTAATAATGAAAAATAATTTTCGTTTTTTGACCAATTCCGACATCATCGATTTTTTTCTAAGTAGTCTTAAAAAAAAGTACATTTCTTCCCCTTTAAAATAAGAGGTTGACCAAAATGGGGTGATTTTTTGTTTAAAAGATATAGGCCATTTTAGAACCTCTTAGCACGCCGCGACGCCCCCAGCCCCTCCTGAGTTTCGAATGCGTCAAACTGATGCCTTAATGGGGTGTTGTTTACAATAAAAGATTTCTATTATTTACGAACTTAATTTACTGTAAAATACTTAAAATTAATTTTTAATGAAATGTTTATAAATCAATGTTTTCCCAATATTCTGAATATTTAAAAAGGCAAGTATTTTTGTTGATTTTTTGTCTATCAATTTAATTAGCAATTTTTATACCCTGTACCCAAAGGGTAAAAGGGTATATTAAGTTTGTGCGAATGTATGTAACAGGCAGAAGGAGGCAAGATAGACCCTATAAAGTATATATATTCTTGATCAGCATTGGAAGGGGAGTCGAACTAGCTATGTCTGTCTGTCCATCCGTCCGTCTGTCCGTCCGTCTGTCTGTCCGTCTGTCTGCCGTATGAAAACGATTATTTCGAGACTATAAGAGATAGAGCTTTCAAAATTGAAACTTAGACTCTCCTAGGCCGTCAAGTATGCACTTACAAACGGTTTTTCTCTAGACCCATTTTAAGGGGTACCCCCCATACAAATGTACCCCAAAATTTTGGGTTTTTGCATAAAAACGTCATTGTTTTTTATTCTAGGAAGTTCAAACTTAGTATTAATTATGTCTATGATAGTCCCAATAAAATATCCCAATATGGGTAGGACCAACAAAATTTTAGGTATAGTCCCCATACAAATTTACCCCAAAATTTTGGGTTTTTACATAAAAACGTCATTGTTTTTTATTCTAGAAAATTTAAATTTAGTATAAATTATGTCTATGATAGTCCCAATAAAATATCAAAATATGGGTAGGACCAACCAAATTTTAGGTATAGCCCCCATACAAATTTATTCCAAAATTTTGGGTTTTTACATAAAAAACGTCATTGTTTTTTATTCTAGAAAATTTAAATTTAGTATAAATTATGTCTATGATAGTCCCAATGAAATAGACCAATATGGGTAGGCCCAACAAAATTTTAGGTATAACCCCGTTCAAAGATATACCCGATTTTTTAAGTTTTTCTATGAAAATCCAATTCAATGAGGTATAGTAGTCAAATAGAACCTAACTAATGATACATTTAGATTGGGTACAGGATATCTTGCAGTCGAGCATACTCGACTTCAGCGTTCTTTCTTGTTTAAATTTTTTTTTTCAAGTCAGTTGTGTAATTTCTATTCCTAATAAAATTAATTCTTAATGTAAACATTACAGACGGATTGAATTTTCTATGTCGTTTTTAAGATACCCTCGCTCTTTGCTTGAGCACAATGGTCTCAACCTTCTTCAGAGACTCCTCCGACTATACAAATGAAAAGTGGAAGCGTATCTCAAACTCGTAGCTACGGTTGCCAAAGAGGGTTGTTGACTATACTATGTCGCATTGCTACTGCAGAAGAATGGCGACAACGAACTCTGCAGGCGAGAGCAACTAAGATGTGTTGTTGAGCGATATAGAGAGAATTGGAGAGCGGAAAAACGCCAAAGGATTTTACCAACAAAATCAAGCGTATGACCGAAGGTTATAACTAAGGAGCTTCTTTCTGCAAAGATGAACAAGGAAACATGGTAACAGAAGTTTATGGAGGAGCCACTTCTCTACTTGGGGGCGGTGATGGGAACAATGCCGCCAGCAGAAAAAGATGAGGTATATACTATGGCGCAGACGATCTACCCCGCAGAGTTATTTAAGACTGGCGGCGAAGATTTGATTGGATGTATGCATCAGCTGTTGTGCAATATATGGAATGGTGAGCGCATGCCCACTGAATAGACTGAAACCATACGTAGTAAGAATAGTTGAAACAGTACCAGTGTGGTTTCACACAACACCAGACCTTGGAGAAGACAAAAGAAAAAAAAAAAAAAACGCATCGACCACATATTTATCGGCTTCAAAGCCGTTTCGACACGCCAATCAGATCAAAAAGTTCACAAAAGCACTATCTGAGCTTTGTTTCCCTGCAAAAGATCGTTCTCTCTCCTACTCTTTTGATACCAACAGAGACTTCAGACAGGGCGATTCGTTGTCGTGCAACTTTTGTCCAATCTCCTGATGGAATACATACTGCGCCAATGCTCAGACGTTGACTTGAACAGCGTATACAATCTGTGAGGATAGAGAACTTCAACTTTGAGG